>CM035412.1:163841180-163866180 GCA_020310875.1 Ceratopteris richardii
AAGGGTCTACTAATCAACTCTGAAGTCTCAGTTGGCTGGTGTGAAGCTGGTTGTAGCGGCACCTACTCATCTTTGGATTGCATCCACCATCTCTCTTCACAGTGGTATCAGAGCATAGTCAAGCAACATGGGAGATGGATTTCCATCAACAATTGACAAATTGGATCGAAACAACTATCAGGCATGGTCTCTAAGGATGGAGGCTTACCTTCAAGGGAGGAATCTATATGGATTCATATCCGGAGATGAAGCAATGCCAACCATGAGGAACAAAGGGCAACCATCACATGAAGAAGTGGAAGGACTTTCGAATTGGTGTTCGAAGGATGCACTTGCAAGGTCTTATATTCTAAACTCAATCTCTGATTTTCTTTTACCTCATGTCAAGGGATGCAAGACATCAAGAGAAACCTGGAATGCACTTGCTTCTTTCTTCTCTTCCAACACTCGAGCAAGGAAGAACCAATTGTGGATGGAGTTCACAACAATGAAGAAAAGCCCGAAGCAAAATGTGACTGATTATGTCACAAAGATGAAGGAGATTTCCGACCAACTTGGAAGCATTGGAGAGGTAATTGAAGAGGAGCAAATCATAAGACAAATCATGAATGGAATCAAAGCAGACGACAAGTGGGAGTCATTCACAACAGCCATGGATTTATACATGGATATGCATGTACCCGACCTCAACACACTCATGGGCCAACTCTTCACTCATGAAGCAAAGATTAGCAAAGGTGGTGAGTCCTCAAGAGGTAATCAAACTTCTGCCTTATATTCTGATAAAGCTAAGGTCAAGGACAAGTCAAAGAATAGGAAGAATGAAGATGAAGGAAGCTCTTTCCAAGCAAACTTTGCAGGTAGAGGAAGAGCTAGAGGAAGAGGCAGAGGTGGAAAGCAAGGCAGGGGGAGATTCCAATCATCTCAACCTTGCAACATATGTGGCTTATCTAACCATACTACTGAAGAATGTTTCAGGAATCCAAGGAACTCAAGAGGAAGAGGATTCAATAGAGGTGGCTATGGATCAAATAGAGGTAGGTACAATGGAGGCTACAACAACAACAACTACTACAACAACAATTACAACAACAACAACAACTATCAAAGTGGCCATAGAGGAAGAAGAGATTACAATAACTATGCAGAGGACCAAAGTCAAGAAGATTCATTATTGATTATGAATCTATCAACAAAGAAGGGTAAGGATGATGATCACATATTTTACATTGATTCGGGATGCTCGAACCATGTAGCAGGAAATGTGGCTTTACTTTCTGATTTGGAAGATCCTCATAACAAGCATGAAGTGCAGACAGGAGATGACACAAAGCACTCAGTGGAGAAGATAGGTAATGTGAAGACATCAGATGGGAATATGAACCTCTTAAGCAAAGTCTTGTATGTCCCTACAATTACCAAAAATTTAATAAGTGTTGGACAGATTGTTGAAAAAGGATTGCAGGTTAGATTCAATCGATTTGGAGCATATGTTGAAGACCCAAGGCAAGGCTTTCGAAGGATTGCCAAAGGAGAAAAGACAGGAAGGCTTTTCACTTTTGAAGTGGAAGATACAAAGAACATAGCTTTGTTTAGCTATGGATCTCAAACTCTAACAGAGTTGGAGATATGGCACAAAAGGCTTGCTCACATTGGTGAGAGGACACTCAAACAGATTTGCAGGGACCAAAGTGTACTTGGTTTGCCTAATATCACAAGGCAACACATGATTTATAAGTGTGAAGCTTGTCAACTCGGCAAGGCTCATAGACAACCTTTCAATAAGAAAGGATATATGTATCAAAATCCTTTGGATCTAGTGCACACAGATGTGTGGGGTCCAAGTAAGGAGCCATCTATATCAGGCTCAAGATATTATGTGTCTTTCATAGATGATTGTAGCAGGTGGACCATTCTGTTTTTCATGAAGCACAAGGATGAAGTGTTTAATTGCTTTAAGAAGTATATTGCTCTTGTTGAAAATCAAACAGGTAGGACTTTGAAAAGACTCAGATCAGATGGTGGAGGAGAATACTTCTCTTCTGAATTTGATGCCTTCTTGCATGAAAGAGGCATTAAAAGGGAAGTCACTACAAGGTATACACCTGAACTCAATGGTGTAGCAGAGAGGAGGAATAGAGCTATCGTCGAAGCTGCAAGGTCCATGCTCAACGAAAAGGGATTGCCGAACTACCTATGGGCAGAGGCTGTGTCGACAGCCACATATCTCATAAATAGACTTCCATCTAAGTCACTAGATGGAACCACTCCATATGAAGTGTGGAATGGAAGAAGACCTAGTCTAGAGCATTGTAAAATCTTTGGATGCTTAGCCTATGCTCACATTCCTTCTCAAGTAAGAGGAAAATTGGATCCCAAGGCAGAGAAGTGTGTATTCATTGGTTATGATCAAAACCAAAAAGGATATAGATTGTACAATCCAACCAATAAAGGATTTTCTGTGAGTAGAGATGTAATTTTTGATGAAAACAAATCATGGTTTGATGATGACAGGAAAGTGAAGTTGCCGTATGACTTGGATGAAGACTTTCCCTCACTTCAACCAAGGGAGCCAAAGCAGATTGAAGAAAGTGATTTGGAGATTGACCTAGAAGACTTGGAAAGACTAAAGCTATGGAAGAACAAAGGTAAAGCAAAGATGCAGGATGCTACATATGGACCCGAGAGCTCACATCAACCACTTAGAAGGTCTTCGAGGGAGAAGAAGAAACCAGAGAGGTTTGGTTATGATACTTCTTTGGTCACCAAGCACTCAATCTACATTGCAAAGGATTCAACCAATGAAGAACCTACCACATTCGAAGAAGCACAAAGCAAGAAAGCTTGGAGAGATGCAATGGATGAAGAAATGGAAGCCTTGAAGGAGAATGACACTTGGGAGCTTGTACCTAACAAGCCATCTATGAAGATAATCGGATCTCGATGGATATACAAAATCAAGAGGAATCCAGATGGAAGTATAAATAGACACAAAGCAAGGTTAGTTGCTAAAGGGTTTGCTCAAACCCATGGTATTGATTATGAGGAGACTTTCTCTCCTGTTGCAAAAATGCCTACAATTAGGGTTCTCATAAGTCTTGCTGCATCTAGAAATTGGAATCTTTATCAACTTGATGTAAAGAATGCTTTCTTGAATGGATGGATTTCTGAGGAAGTGTATATGGCACAACCTCCTGGATATGAGGATGCACATCATCCTAACTATGTATGCAAACTAAAGAAAGCTTTGTATGGATTGAAGCAAGCTCCAAGAGCTTGGAATTTCAGATTGGTTACTTATTTGCAGGACCAAGGATTCAAAGCTAGCAAGGCGGATACCTCTTTGTTCATAAAGAGGAATGGATCTGAAGTGATCTATTTATGTGTGTATGTTGATGATATTATTATCACAGGCAATGATCTTGAAGGAATCAAACAGGTAAAGAGTCAAATGAAGGAGGAGTTCAAAATAAGTGACCTCGGACCACTCACTTATTTTCTTGGATTGGAGTTGATCTACACAGATTCAGGTATATACATCACACAAAGGAAGTATGTCCATGACATGCTCGTCAAGTTCAAGATGGAAAATACAAAGTGTGCAGGTACACCTATGGAGCAAAATCATAAGCTTAGTGCTTATGAAGGAGAGCCAATTGAAGACATCACAAGCTATCAAAGCTTGGTTGGAAGTTTGAACTATGCAACACTCACAAGGGTGGATATATGCTATAGTGTTAGCATATTGAGTCAGTTTATGCATAAGCCGAGAAGACCACATATGGAAGCGGCCAAGCGAGTCCTCAAGTACCTAAAGGGGACCATGAATGAAGGTTTGTTTTATTCATTTACTTCAGATATTGAGCTAAAGGTCTACTCAGATGCAGAGTGGGCCGGATCTAAAGATGATAGAAGAAGCACATCAGGGTATATATCATTTGCAGGTTCAAAAATCATTTCTTGGTCATCGAAGAAGCAACCAACCGTGGCATTATCTTCTACTGAAGCTGAATATAGAGGTTTGGCTAATGCAACTCAAGAAATCATGTGGTTAAAATCTTTGTACACAGATCTTGGACTTCATTCTTCAACACCTCACATTTTTGGTGACAACACAAGCTCACTACATCTAGCAGCTAATCCGGTATACCATGCTAGAACCAAGCATATTGAAGTCCACTACCATTATGTAAGGGAGAAGCTAATGAGCAAGGATATTCAACTATCCTACGTCTCTACAGATATGCAATGTGCAGACATGTTGACGAAAGCTCTTGATGGTACGAAATTAAGTAGATTCAAGTTGATGATTGGTTTGCAGGAAATCAAGGACAATTGAAGACTTATGTGGAGGCCAAGCATGTTAGGCTTGAGGGGGAGCTGTTGGTGCATTTTGCCCAAGCCTACATGCTTGATATGCTTGATATTATCCTCATTTGTAAGTCACATGAGTAGTCATGTGAACACCTCTTGTAAAAGAGTACATTTTATCTCTTGTAAATGGAAAAAGAAAAAAGTAAAAGGATGGCTTACCTCATCCATGATGTAAAAGCAAATTCGTGGCTCCAACTACCAAAATCACGAATTTTTGAGCTGAGGGAATCTCTCCTAACTTTGGGGATCACTTTTAGGTGGAGCCATTCGAATTCGAATTCAAAACTCCCTCCAAGAATAGCTATAAAAGGAGCAAGAAGGAAGAGGCGATTAGCAAGCCTTGTACGTGACCACTTGATGTCATTTTGTAGAGATTGAAGAGCTTACTCCATAGCTCTATCATTCTACTCCCATTGTGCAAAGATTCATTGCCAATGTGGTTGTAATCATATGTGAATCTATACATTTATTATCATCTACCTCTCTGTTTTGTTCTCTGCTATACTCACTCAGAGCAGTAACTTCAGAAGGTCATATCTCGAGTTTTACTGAACATTTTTCAGTGTTTTAAAGTGCGTTGGATAGCTCTCACTGTCTAATTTCTACTTATTAATGTTCAAGGTCATTGGATTTATACTTTTGGAGATATCTGCATTTTACTGCTTACTGGTCTATCTCTGCAGAGCCCCGAGAATTGTGGGAATGTTCCAGAACTTGATGAAACTTGTTCTCAGTGCTCAGTCCATCATTTGAAGTGTTTTAACTTGGAATAGGAAGCTTGCTAAGTCTATTTGCTATGCCCAAAAGGAATTTTTCTAATTCCTTCCAGGTTGAGAGCACTGTTCATTTTTTCCAGCAGGTGTATGTCCAAAAATAGCAAGTTTTGGGAGCTAGTCATTTCGCAACTTGTCGGTCTTGACTTAAACTTTTTGGATACATGTTCCAAAGTACTTGGCTGATATTTTGGTGGATTTAGGAAGCTCAAAGGGTCTACTAATCAACTCTGAAGTCTCAGTTGGCTGGTGTGAAGCTGGTTGTAGCGGCACCTACTCATCTTTGGATTGCATCCACCATCTCTCTTCACAATATGCATGTGAGTATGTAATATGTATGTGTATGTATATGCATGTGTGTATGTAATATGTAAGTGAGCTTGAACAAAATGTAGTTGTAAAAATAGAAAATGGTATTTACAATGGTTTTGTAGTGATAAAAATCACTATTTTATAGGGATTTCTTCTGGAAAATTGACATGTGCTTCTTTGAGCTCCCTACATGCTCCTTCTTCTTGTGTGTCCACTTCATTGATGCGCTTCCATACTTGTGTCTGACCTTGACTGTCAACACTCCCCCCCTCTAGAGTTTGTCGTCCCTAACCGACCCTTGTTGTAGTGGTTGTTCCATGGTTCTTGGAGAGATAATGTCCATCATGTATCCACAAGAGCGGCCCATCTCCAATTGTAGCATGGGCAGTTGTCTGGTTCTTCATTTTGTCACTGCTACCTTTGTATGTACTTCTGTGTATTCCAGCTTGATGGTGTATTTGTGAGCTTTCAAAAATTGTGAGCTACTCAAAAGAGGTTGTCAATGTTGATTATGAGGAACGCTCGTGGTGGATTGCTGCCTGTCTCTTGTTGTTGGCACCGTGATGTCCTCTGGTTCTTCCAAAGATGGATTCCCTAGTTTCCATACCAAGTACTCGTGACCCATAATGACTGATGGGTAAGTGCATGGGTTGGAAGAAGAATGTGCCTTGTGCATGGCCTTGTAATGTAGCCCTATGCATGCATACTTGGGAAATGCATTGGAAGAATTATGGTGCAAGAAGTTGGGTCTTGAGCTAAGTTCTCAAGGGTATGCCGACAAAGAGGTTTCCTAATCGATCATGGTTATGTTATTGTTGAAGCATACAATTCTTACCATGGTGAAAGTTCCGTCGATCTTCAACTCTTCGTGTTGTACTTCCATCATGGTGATTGACCATCAGCTTGTCTTCCGTTGTTGATGGATGTCCTTCTTGATGGTTCCCCCCTCTTTTTTTTGTTTGTGTTTTTGTGTGCTCTCTCCCTCTCTGTTTTTTTTTTAACAATGGAATAAAACAAGAAAAAGGGTGTTAGCATCAATAAAATATTTTACATATGTCAGATGTGTCGCATGTGCATGGGATCCTCAATTGTGTCTATGCACGGCCTTGTAATGTGGCCCTATATTGATGCATACTTTGGAAATGCATGACTTAAATGGTGCAAAAGACAAGGTTATGCCAAAGGCACATGGTTGTTGCACGTCGAGGCTTTCAATGTTGTAGGAGGATGTTGATGCAGTCTTTGTTGGAGGTAGCCAGTGGATCTTGAAATGATGTAATCCTTCTTATAGGGATCCATTTCAGGATAGTATTTGGCCCTATAGACATAAGCTCTGTCCTCTTTATCTTTGGGTGGTTTTTGAATTTTGGTATCCAATGTGGTTGGCTCTTCGGCTCAGTGGAAGCTACTGGTACTTTTGGCTTCCACACCCATACCCTTTTTGGTTGTCTTTTTATTAGTGGTGAGGAGATGAATTTGTCTTCAGTTGGTCTCGGTCCATGGTTTCGACTCTTGCTTCTCCGTGGTTTCTTTGCTGAGATTTTTCTCAGGAAGGAGATCATATTGTTTTGTGCATGTAAGAGTGCCTTGGGTACCCACATTTGTAATCGCCCTTGTTGAGCTACAACTAATTTCTTTGGCACCCAAATTCGTACGTTATTATGGTCGGCCTTCATCGATTGCTTTGGTACCCAAGTCTGTCGAAGACCGTAGGATTGAGCTGGTCCTTGTTTCTTGGTGCATCTTTTAGCATGGTTGGCTTACCTCAATGGGAATGGTTGTGGCAAAGCTTATGGTTGTTCTCCTTTGCATACCCAAATCTGCTTCATGCCCTGAGCTTCTTTGTTCTTGAATTCTGTCTGTCTAGTTAATAGAGCAGATGTCTTTTTAGATTGCCTCTTTGGTCAAGTTGTGCTTGCATCAGTCTGTGAAGGAGAAGAGAGTTTTGTTGGCCTTTGAGCATGTGCTTCCATGATTGATTCCTTTTTCTTTGTAGGGCTATTGACACATGCAACATTTTCTTTGCAAAGATTAGTTTTGGAAGAACTAAGAGAATGTGTGACCTCTGGTTTTGTTAGCATGCAATTGTCTAATTCTAATGTAATGCATTGTTCCTGTACCCAAACTTGAAGAAGTTGACTTCTTAGGTTCAAGTTGACTGCATGGTCGTAAATCCAATATTGTCCCAAGACAAGTGGCTCTGTAAGGTCCTCATCGTGACACACTAGCATTTTGACTTTTATTGAAACATCTTGAAGGTAGATGGGAAGTTCCACCTAACAAGGGGTTTCCACACCTCCCAAACCTATAAGATAGGCCTCTATGGGCTTGATGTTCAATTGCAGGTCTTGGCAGTATGAAAGTCTAACTGCACTAGTTCCTGCACCTGAGTCAACCAATGCTCTCACAGTCCTTGCATTCTTCCCTTGTCCTACCGTGATGTTCACAAAGGGACGTCGATCAATTATTCGAGAAGCAATTGCACTTGATGTTTGAAACATGGCCATGTGGTATCTTGGGGCCTCAAGATTGACATCTAGGCCTAGGCATCTTAACTTATTTCTCCTAATGTGTTCTCTAGCCTCTTACTGTGCTTCTTCTCTAACCCTTAACTCTTCTTCTTTTCGCTTCTTAGTAGTGTTGAGTCTCTTTAGCATATCCTCTGTAAGAGGTTCTTGATACAACTTGACTCGACATCCGCTGATATAGTTTGGTAGGATATCACCTTCTAGTGTGGCCAATTGAACTGCACCGCTAGTGGAAATTCTATTAATGATCATGGGTCCTGTGGACTTAAGTCAAGAAGACTCAAGGACTTGTGCCAAAGAGCCTATACCTCATTTGCAACACAAGTGCATATAGTGGGAAATTGACACAGGCTTATATGTCAATCCGATCAAACGACCTAACCAAGTGTATGAAGACCTATGCACACATGGTGGAAAATGAAGTGGTTCAGCTAATATGCATGAGAAAAGACTAATCCACCTCTCAAGCTCACTGAAAGACTCAAAGTGTCTGCCATGATACCTCTTACAACAGTTTTCAGTAAATCAAGGATTTCTCCCAGCTCTGAACTCCGAATATAGTCAATAGGTACTCATTTCGAAGCTCTCGACAAGACGCATATATTGAAAGTGGGTTCACTCGATTTTGACAATTTTGCTTCAAGTTATGACCAAAATAGTGAATGGAGGGAAGCACCCACACTCACGCCACAACTCCTACAAGCTCACACACACACTACAGTAGCTCAAAAATAGTGGAGAGGGGTAGACAACAGTCCTACACACACATTCCAAGCATTACACACACATACAAGATCAAAGAGAAGATGGAAATCTGCAAGAAAGAGGCAAATTCGAGATTCAATAGCTCCTTCTTCACAATGGCAAAAAAGTCTATACAAAGAGTCACAAAGTGAATTATATACATGTGCCCTAAGTTTGGTCCTTTCACACAAGAGACCGGCACTTTATTCCAAAAAAGTAAATTTCCCACTAATTTACAAGGGATATTTTACAACAAGTTGGGATTATGCAACTAGAGGACTCCTCTAGTGCATTTACATGGCTTTGAGGGATCTCTCTAAGACCTCGAAGAAGAAAAATTATGCCCGTTAATTTAAAAATTTTGGGGCTCTTCTCTTGTGCTTCTTTACTCTACAACACTCTCCCCCTCTTTGTCTCTGTCGTCCCTTGACAAGCTTTACTTCTTGTCTTCAGCTTGTTTAAGAGGTCTGAATGCACGCACCCAGCGGTCGAAGCGGCAACAAGGACTGTCAGAGAATTTGTTATTTTATCCGATGTAAGTCCTTTGCTTCTGTTTTCCCCTTGATATCCCGTACATCACAAATCTAGGTTGCTGCATTTAGTCGGGCTGCCATGCATGCCACCAGTGACTAGGAATGTGCTATTCTTAGTCACCTCTTTCTAGCTTTTGGTCTTCTAATTTGTCCTCGTTGCACACATCTGACCCTGTTGGATTGTCTGAGCCTGTTTACTTTGTTAACAACGCACGCCATCAGCGGAAGGATTACTACCTGCCAAATATTGTCTTGCACTTCTTTATGTATGGTTCCTGGCCCTGGTCCATCCTTCCCATGAAATGTCCTGGTTCTGATTGATCTTTAATTGCGATCCTCAGGACCTGGATGATTCGCGTTGTTGCCTGATGCGTGCCCCTCCGGGGCTTTGGGTAGAGGGTGGTTCTTCTGTATTATGATCTTCATTCTTTATTGAGCCATTTTTGACTTTGATCTTCTTCTTCTTCTTTTCTTGCTTGATTCCCCTTCCACACGTCCCTCCTCCTGAACTCTTTCGTCCCCGACAGGCGTTTTGTGGTGACATATATAGGTTTGTATGGCTGCTTGCTCTCGTTGGTTTATCAAATTAGCGTGACATATCATAAATTCCTTCCACTGTGTTGACTTTACTCCATCCTCTGGTGCTTGTCGATGATCTGCAAAAAAGCTTGTCTCATAAGCCACCAGACATGCATTAAGGTTCAAAGTCATTTTAACAAAAATCTTTGAGTCTATTTCGAAGAAGCTGGTGAAAAATGCTTCTTCAAATGTGTGCATGTACTTTGATGGCAAAAACATAAGTCGAGAATAATACGCCATAAGTGTTAAGCGGCTTGGAATAGTAGATAGATAAAAAAATGAGTGCTTCAGAGCCTTGTGTAATGCCGATGAAATTCAAAAAAGTATATTTTGCATGTTGGAAGACTTTGATTATAGTAAGTAGCATACTGAATATCTTATTGGTCATTTTAACTGCTAAGTCCGGGATTGTGGCATATCGGGCAATCCAAAATTCCATTGTTTTTACCATATATTCTTCTGTTGGTAGGTAATTATGAGGCGGACTAGGTAACAATGGGTAATTCAGCCATTGATCACTGATGCTTCCCTGGCGCTGTCCTTCCCAAAATTGCGACTAGGAGCATCTGCGTGGTACTGGGCAAAAAGATGGGTTTACCTGAAGCACATATGGTGATGCTTCCCACTGTACCTGCAGTGTAGGATTCCTTTCTGAAAGCTTCCTCCTCTAGATAGGATCAGCCCTCTCGAACTCCTCTTGAGTGTAATTGAAAGTATCCTTGTTGAACTGGAGGTTTCTGTTAGGTTCTTTATTTGTCGTCGTCTTTATATATTGTCGTGTTTGTTCTTTAAGTAGTCCATATGGTACACTAAATGGCTTCAAAATTTGGTCCAAGTTTTTGCTCTCTATTTTAGCTTCCTTCATGATTTGTATTATTTGATGTTCAAATTCAGCAGTAAGCTGGGACACCAGTAGTGCCCTTTCTGTTCGGCTCAGTTTTGCAATGTCCCGAGTATTATGTTCAATTTGGACCTCCTGTTCCTCCCTTATTGGCGAATGATACAAGGGGGGAGAGAGAGGACGTACCTCAGTCTCCTCAGTAGCCTCTGCAGATTTTGGAACTATTGGTGTCCCCTCAATGTCCTTGTGTGTTAGTTAATCCTGTAGTTGTTTTATCATCTCCTTCTTTTGCTTAATTTCTTCTTGTGCCTGTAAAATTGTTTCCTTATTTTTTTGGATTTCTTCTGCCACTATTGCGAGTTGATCCGCATCTTCTTTACATTGCAGCAGGTATCGATTTTCAGCTTTCTTCCATTTGGTTCTGAGAGCTGCAGTGTCATCCATGTACCTCTTTTCCCATTCAGCAATGGTGAGTTGCTCCTTTTTGAGCTGATCTTCATACTTAGCTATCTTTGCCTCCAATTCTTTGATATCTGTTTCTGGTCTTTCTTGAACTTCCATTGGCTGATCACTTAGAAGGGCTGTCATGAGCTCCTTGTTTCGGTTCCTTAGGTTTTCTACTTCCTCCATGTATACCTTGATCTGTGATTCCAGTATTTTGCTCCTGGCGTTCATTTGTGCTTTCTCAGCCTCATTAGCTTCATATCTCTTTGTGAATTCTTGAAGTTGTTCTTTCAATCTGGCATTCTCCGCCTCTAGAATTTTGTACTACGTTTTGACTTCTTGAACTTCATTTTCTTTCTTTAAGATCTGTTCCTTTGCTGTCTTTAACTCAATTGAGAGATTCTTACCAATTTGTTGAAGTTCATTCTTGTCTTGCATCGCTTGATCATACTCTTCATCAGCCTCAAGCATTAATTGTTGTGTGTCCAGTGCGGTTCTGATCATGTCTTGTACGACAGGCTTGAGTTGAGCGATGTCAACATTCAACCATGTCCTTGGTATGCTCGGAGCTTTGCCGGTTTGCACATCTTTTCCTTGCTCCACATGGATGGTTTCGTGTGTGGTTGTCTAATTTGTAGGTGTATTTTTGGTTCGTTTTCTTCTTTATCCAAATCAATAGATTTTATGGAACTCCCTTGAAATGTGACATCCATGGGGGAGGGTTCTGCCACGACCCTTATTGGGGTGAAGGGTTCTTCTTCTTCTACTGTTGCTTCATGAGGCTCTGTCTTGGGTATTTTGATTGACTCTTCCCTTGGAAGTGTTGCCTCCCGGATCTGAAGAGTAGAACTTTCATTAAGTTTAATCACGTGCGTTCCTTCTTTGGCTAACAACAAAGAAATCCTCTAGCTCTTCAATCCATACCTCCATATCTTCACCGCTCTTCTTCTCACCATCAAAATCATTCAATTTTTCCTTTTTGAAGACTTGGTTAAGGGCAAACTCACCTACCTCCATATCTTCATAATTGCATATATGTCTTCATCTAAGCATACTAGATGTTCCCGCAACTTCATCTACTTCATCATTCAATTTTATGAACAAATTTGTTGGGCCTTCTGGTTTCTTTTCACCTCGTTCTTTGCATAATTCTCCAAGAATCTTCTAAATTAGCTCCTCTTGCTCACACAACTTTTGTGTCAAGCCTTCCATTGTTCTTGAGGATCGATTATGCTTTGATACCACCTGTAGCATTCCCTCAATCAAAATCTATTCTCAATCACAAGATTTCAATCACTCAAGAATAGTGGAAGAGAGAAAAATAGAACTTGCACAAGATAAGGAAAAATTCGATGTAGAAGAATAGACAGATATGAATTAGAGAAAGAGAAATTTTAATATTATAGATGTGAATCAATCGATACAATTGCTTTGGAAAATAGCTTCTTGATGAATCCTCTACCTCCCAACCACCCTTGATCTATCTCAATCATGTTGGAGTTACACGTCTATGGAAGCATGCAAACAACACAAAGAAAAAAAAGAAGCTTGGAGCACAACACACAATACTGAATGTATTACCACTAGAATGTACAAAGATAAGTAGCCCATTAGGGCAATATGAGTATATACAATCCTCGGCAAAAAACCTCCTAAAGAGGGAAATAAGTGCCCCGATAGTTCTAGTGTGTTCACACACATCACTACCTAAATATATCAACAAATCCCCCCTAGGAGTGATGTGGTGAACAAGGAGCTAGCACTCATGTATAAGGAAGTGCAAAGCTATGTGGAATCAATCCACAAAAGGAAGTACGCCCAAAGCTTTGCGGAAAGCTTCAAACTTCTCCCTAGGCAAAGCCTTCATGAAAAGGTCCACAATGTTCTCTTGCATGGGCACATATGCCAAGCCGATCTCCCCAACAGAGAACCTCTTCCTAACATAATGATAATGCACCTCAATGTGCTTAGTGCAAGCATGGAACATAGGGTTCCTCGCAACTGCCAATGCGCTCTGACTGTCAGTTAAAATGGTGGTGGAAGAAGACTGACCAACCCCCAAATCAGCCATAAGGTGTCTGAGCCACACACACTCAACAATTGCTGTGAAAGCTGGCCTATAATTAGCCTTACAACTAGAAGTGGACGTAGTAGGTTGCTTCTTGCTCAACCAAGATATACATGAGCTACCAAGCATGAAGCAAAAGTCACTAGTGGACACATGAGTGTCATAGCAACCAACCCAATTAGAGTCAAAAAAAGCATGCAAATCTGGCGGTAGTGATCCCACCTTGGGATAAAACAACCCAAGTAGCCGAGTACCACTCAAGTGGCAAAAGATGCACTTAACCGCCTGCCAATGCTTGACTCCTGGGCAATGCATAAACTTGCTCATCTGTGAGGCAACAAACTGAATATCTGGCCAAGTAGTGCATAAGTAAATCAAGCATCCAACAACCTACTGATAGAGAACAACATCAAATGCATCTCCAACATCATGAAGACTCAGTCCCAAACCTGTCTCCATAGGAGTGGCAATAGGTTTATAATCTTCAAGGCCAAAACGCTGCAATAATGTGTCAATGTATTTCGTTTGACACAAAGCCATTCCACCATCAACGTGCATAAACTGAATGCCCAAATAGTGATGCAAATGCCCAAAATCAGATATCTCAAATGAGGCATGTAAATCAGCCTTGAAATCAACAATATGCCTCTCATGAAGACCAGTGAGCACCATGTCATCAACATAAACCACAATGATCAGAAGTACATCATTAGCACACTGAACATATAAGGTGCTTTCAGTTGGACTGTTCTCAAAACCATGTGCAATTAGATAGGCATGTATCTTTTCATACCAAGCACGTGGTGCTTGCTTTAAACCATATAATGCCTTCTTTAACCTACACAGCTGGTTCTCATGGCCTTTTTGCACAAAGCCACGGGGCTAAAAAACATACACTTCTTCATGCAAGTCACCATTCAGAAATGTTGTTTTGATATCCAACTGATGTACATTCCAACCATGATAAGCTACAAGTGCACAGATGCTATGGACAGTAGTCATTCGGTAAGTAGGTGCAAAGGTCTCACCAAAATCAATGCCTCTTTCCTATGCATAACCCTTTGCAACAAGCCTAGCCTTATACCTGTCAACTGTTCCATCAGGTTTACGCTTCAGCTTGTATACCCACTTTGTGCCAATGGCCTTCTTGTCAGGAGGCAAGTCACATAAAGACCAAGTACCACTCTTCATTATAGCATCATATTTAGATTGCATTGCAGCCATCCAATGTTCAAAATTTTGTGCTTCATCAAACAAAATAGGTTCAGTCTCATCACAGAGATTAGAGGTAGCCATAGCATAGCAATCTAATGCAAAAGAGGCACTATGAGAGTGTGATCGAGTATGATATGATATAGGTGCATCTAATTTGCTGTCATGCAAAGTCTGCACCAACCATTTTGGCATAGTTTTTGCCTGCTCAATATCAACTCTCTCATCAAGTGCATCATGTAAATCTACATCAGAAATGGAATGATATGCATCATCACATGAAACCTGCAAAGGGTGAGAAGTTGCCTCATTAGGACCAGTACTAGAATGTCCAGCTATAAAAAGAGGCAATAAAGTATCATACATGGAGATAACAGATGTCTCCTTAGTACTTGAAAGCAATGACTGAATAACATCTTCCACAAAAACAACATCACGACTAACTAGAATACATTTAGTATATGGATGATACAGACGATAGCCTTTACTTTGAGAATTGTACCCAACAAAAATACATTTTACTGCTTTATCATCCAATTTTTTGCGATGTTGTTTAGGCACTAATGCATATGCCAGACAAGCAAAAACACACAGATGAGCAATAGATGTCTTGTGATCATGCCAAGCCTCATAGGGAGTGATAGGCTGCAGCGCTTTAGTGGGACACCTGTTAAGTACATATGCTGCACACATGACAGCCTCAAGCTAGAAACTATGTGGTAAAGCCTGACTCTTGACCATACACCTCGCCATCTCCATGAGTGACTTGTTCTTTCGTTCAACAACTCCATTTTGTTGAGGTGTATATGGCACTGTACACTGGAGTTTTATCCCACGTTCAGCCAGAAATGCATTAAAATTAGAAGACATATATTCCCCCCCTCGATCAGAACGGAGGGTGCCCATTTTACATGCTGACAGATTTTCAGCCAAAATCAAAAACTGTTTGAAGCACATTAACACTTGGGACTTAGCTTTCAAAGGATATACGCATGCATGCTTGGTAAAATCATCAATGAAAGTCACGAAGTAAAGATAATTTCCAAAAGAAGGTGTCTGCATAGGACCACAAACATCACTATGTACAAGCTGCAATTTCTCAGTAGCCTGAACTGAACCATCTTTTGGAAAGGAGGAACGCTGCATTTTGCCCAAAATATAGCCTTCACAAACATGTTTTCCAGGTGCCTCAAGTTTGGGCAAAGAGGACACCATGTCAGATTTTTGCAGGCGTAGCAAACTAGCGAAATTCAGATGACCAAAGCGTGCATGCAAAAGCTTTGCATCTGACATAGCCTGAGAATCATGTACTGCACATGCCGAATCATTTAGAGATCTTTCATAGCTGATGAGCTTATACAACCCATGACATAAAATGCCAGAAGCAACAATCACGTTACCATTTGGCAGATCATGAACTGTACATCTGTCATCAAAAAATTTCACGACCAAGCCAATCTTGGCTAATGCAGAAACTGATAACAAATTTTTCTTGATCCCTGGCACAAACAAAGCATTTGACAAAGTGAAAGAACTACCATAAGTAATAGTCAAAATGATCTTACCAACTCCCATAACAGGATAAGAGGAGTTGTTAGCACATGTAACAGTATTCCCTATAGGGGCAGGAGAAGAAACTACGCTGCGAGGTAATATGTTTGGTCGCCCCACTGTCAAAGTACCAAACATGTGAGTCTATTGCTGACATGCACTACTCATGAGAAGATGGGTCAAAACTGCAAACAATAGTAAACACCCATTCTTCTTCTTGCACAAGATTAGCAGACTTTGTTTTTGGTGTAGAGGCCTCTGCAACAACCATTCCAACCTCTTTCTTCTTTGCCTCTTTAGCAGCGAGTTTTGGACCGTTCTTTATGATATGATCTTTTCCTTTACAATACTTGCAAAACAATTTCTGGTTTTTTGATTTCTTTTCATCTTTTTCTTCCCTCTTCCATTACGAAGAATTAGAAGATTTATGCTTACTAATTGAAGAGCTCCATTTTCCTTTGCCCTTCTGACTAGCCATGGAAGCTTGATCTGCAACATGCATAATGGACCTATATTGCCTGGATTGATCTTCCTGCAATAGAACAAAGACTAACTCCTCAAATGACAAGGCATTTGGATTGCCTTTCATCATCAACCGGAGAGTAGAAGCAAAACTCTGATATGAATCAGGAAGATCATTCAGAATAGTCTGCAGAAGTGAGCTATCTAGTATAACCTCATCAACAGAAATCAATTGTTCCTTCAAGTCTTTGATCTTTATTAGAAAACTTTCCATAGAATCACCTCCATTCATGTGCTCACTCTCCAACTGTTTTCAAAGGTAAGCAACACGAGCCTCATTCCTAGCTTGGTACAATGTGGTAAGTGTATCCCAAGCATCCTTAGCTATTCTACAAGAGCGTATGTGAGGAATAATGGCACGTTTGATAGACAAAGCTATCAATGCATGCGTGGGCATCTCTGCCATCCCAACAAATTTGCTCTACAGTAGGTGCAGCAGAAACCGTAGCAAAAACAGGAATATGTAGAATATCATCATCTTCGACACCTTCTACATCAGCTTTAGTACCTGCAATTGTAACAATTGCAAGTGTGATAAGATGTTTTTCAACACCCTGCACAATGTTCCACAGTCCTTTTGCAACCAATACATGTCGCATCATATAAGCCTATAACGGGTAGTTGGCACCATCCAACTTATCCTCAACAGCCAACATACGGAATACATTACTACTTTCAACCATGGTTGGTGACTAAAATATCTTGATGCAGAAAATTGACTGTATCTCAAAAAGTTGAACAGAATTGCCAAGACAAATTCCACTAGACCTATAGCAGACTTCGAGATGCTTATACTGGCGAACCGAAACTGGTATATAGCTTTGGCACAAAAAGATGAAATAGCCTACACAAGTGCTACGATAGTGCATTTGGAGGCCGAAACGAGCTCAGATCGTGATTTCAGCACCACACAGTGAAGCGGTTTTGATCTCAGAAACACGCTGAGTATGCTCACCAAAATTCATGCAATTCTGAGACTACAACCGGAGAGTTAGACATCTACCTGCTCTGATACCAATTGTTGGAGTTAGACATCTACGGAAGCACGTGAACAACACAAGGAAGAAGAAGAAGCTTGGAGCACAACACATAATACTGAATGTATAATGACTAATGTACAAAGATAGTAGCCTTTTAGGGCAATAGGCATATATACAAGTTGAGAAAAAAAAAACCTCCTAAAGACAGAAAAAAGTGCCCTGGCAGTCCTAGTGTGTTCACACATATCACTACCTAAATATATCAACAAAATCACACTCTCACTCTCACTCTCACTCTCACTCTCAATAACAAGATAATTCTTTGATTTTTGGCTTCCTCCTCTTTGATGTGCAAGTCTTCTAACAACAGAGTTGATCGCTGCCCAAAGAAGTGTGCAATCCACCAAATTAAGAGAAAGACGATTTTCCGCAAAACTTTTGGAGAAAGCATGCACTTCTAGTAGTGCTTTCTTTAGTGGTACTTGTCCAAAAATAGAAGAAAACCACCAAAAAGGCGTATTCAAAGGCATTCATAATTAGGCATAACAACATGTGCGGTTTAAAATCATGGATTTGAATAGAAATAGAGAAGCCGCCTCTCTCTTAAAAAAAAAGTACCTAAACAAACAGCACTTTTCCAAGCCTTGTAACTCAAAAAAATGAGCAATTCGCTTAAGCTTGTAAGAGACACTTTTATTCAATTTTTTTGATCTACACAAAAGTGTTAGAGATAACCTAGGTCCAAATTTTCCTCTAAGTACCACTTTTGAGCCTTGCAAGTTTAGAAATTCTAGAGAGAATAAATCAAGGCATTTCCTTACAATGAACTAAATGTAGAGCCCTAAACAAGGTACTTACAACATGATTCACAAAAATTTCACACAAACACTTTTATTCTCTTATGCATGCTCTAAATTTCTCTCATATAGAATTATTCTTAATTCTTTCATTTTCTAATTCAATTTTCAACCAAAAAACATGATGCATATAAGGTCTAGAGAGAGAATATAAAACTTTTCATCCCAAAATTTTGTCTACATGCATAAAATGACCTAATTATTCATTCTAAGCATTATCCCCATAATGTAATTTAGAAAGGTCAAAATGAATTATTTCACTATCGAAAGGCCTATTACACACACACACATATATATATATATAGTTAGATAGATAGATAAAAATATATATATATATATATATATATATATATATATATATATATATATATATATATATATATATATATATATATATATATATATATATATAGGTAGACAAATGGATAGATAGATAGATAGATAGATAGATAGATAGATAGATAGATAAATAGATAGATAGAAATATCTTTTACTAGTGTTTTCACAAATGGTGAGGGTTTTTATTTGTTCCCGACCGAGTATTCCGAGCCCTTAGAGAGTTTTGAGAGTTCCAATTTGTCTCCTAGGTTATGCTCGTTGTCTATGCACATTTACACACATTGATCTAGGTGTTTGGATATTTTAAGTACACGTATGATAGAGTTTTTCCCACTCAAGAGGCCATCTCAAAACAATGACACTACCTTGGCTTGGGTTGGTAGTTTTGGGGTTGGAGATCTCACTATGTATTGTAAGGCCTATTCATGGAATTTGGGAATTATTCAAGTCCCATTTATAATACAAGTGATGGTTTTAACTTATAATTTCTATGTTATATTCTTCTTACAAAGATCAAGTCATGAATACATCTTCTTTTTGTTAAAATGTTTTAAGTTTTCAATAGACAAAAATTAATAAGTTGATGAGCTTATTTAAAAAAACACCAAGGAGAATATGAATAAACAAAGAAAAGCATTCAGTCTTGAATTTTTTTAAAATATGAAGTCTGTTATTATCCAATTCAATAATAATAGGTCAATTATACATTATTTGATATATCAATAAATGCTCATAAAATAAATATCCCAAAATATGAAGTTATAAAAATCAATAAATTGATTTAAATTTAATTGTATAACAAATCTATCCTAATATGAATTTAGAGCTTACAATTTAATATAAACAATAAATATATTCAATTTGGTCCCAGGTCACTTGTTCGGGTGGTTGGGCCTCTCGCCTCTTGAGGCAGGGACAGGGGTTCAACCCCCATCAGCACATGTAAGGGACATGTTTAACATGGAAAGTTGTATCTTGTTGCTGATGTGCCCACTGCCACCGTTTGTCCTTCTTTGCGATAGTTGTGATCGCAATTTAACCCAGCTATGTGTATGTATATATGTATATATGTCTGTGCGTGTATGTATATATGTGTGTGTGTATATGTATATATGTATAAATTGTTGGAGCAAGTCTATGACAAGCCTAAGTATTGGCTTGAGTCTCACAAAGTCATTAAAGAAGCTTCAAAATGAAGACTATGTAAAGTTCACTTGTGAACTACCTCTTGTAACTTTTGAAGAGTTTACTTAATGTAAAAGTAAGAGAATCTTAAGTGGTTGAGCCCACATGATCAAGAATGGAAAGAGGAGCCACGAATTCGTGATTTGTGGTAGGTAGAGAATCAAATCAATCATTGATTGATTGGAGAGTGATTGAGGGAAGTTAGCCTCCCAAACTCAACTATAAATAGATGGCAGTTTTAGTCGTGGTTAGAGAGACCTATGTGAAGACCTCCAAGAGCTGAGCTTTATGCCATTTCAAGGTGTGATTACAAAGCACACATATGTATCAGTAAGTCATTGTATTGTACAAGCAATATAGTTTCATTTTTATGATTATTTGAGGTCATCTTTCCATGTTCTTGTGATGTGTACTACTCACTGCCATTACTTCAGTTTTTCTCAGTCAGCTTGCAGAGATTGTTTCTCTGCACTTGGTTCATCATTTTCAGTGATTTAACTTGGTAAAGTTAGCTCTATAAGTCTACTATATGCTCACAAATTTTCATGTCATTTTGATGTTGGAATCTTCAGTTATGTTCATTTGAAGTCAACAGGGTATGTTCATCTTCACTTCTCTGTCAGGTACCCGACTTTTTCAGTCATCTTGTCAGAGTCATTTCTCAGTGGTTACTCATCCAAATTCAGTGATTTAAAGCTTGTTGGATTAAGCTTACTGTCTAGTATAAGCATACAAATGTTCATGATCATTGGATTCTTACATCGTGAGTTACGTTAATTTTTCTACTCACTGGTCTATTTCTGTAGCAGCCCGTGAAAATCGGGATGATGTCATCACTTGTTAAAAGTCATTCTCAGTGTGTGGTTTGTTATTTTTGATGAAATTACTCTCTAAAGTTAGCTCTTTAAGCTACCTAGCCTTCCCCAAGAGGAATTAATCTAATTGCTGCTGTGCTCAGAGAATTATGTAAAACACTGGACAGGTGTATGAACCAAGAATAGCAAGTTTTCACCTCTGAGCTAACTCCAACTTATCTGTTTTGATCTATCTTTTTGAGAGTGATCTTCCAAAGTACATAGGGTGTCTAATACATCCATTGGCAAGCTAAAAGGGCCCACCATCTACTCCTGGAGTTCATTTGGCTGGTGTAGATCAAGGATTTTGCAACACCTCTTCATCTTCAAACACATACTTATCCATCTCTTCACAGTGGTATCAGAGCAAGGTTGGACAACATGGCAGATGGATTTCCTTCATCAATTGACAAATTGGACAGAGGTAACTACTCAGCTTGGTCATTAAGAATGGAAGCTTATCTCCAAGGTAGAAGTTTATATGGTCATGTGGCTGGAGATGAAGTTATGCCAAGTTTCAGGAACAAAAGTCAACCAACACAAGAAGAGCAAGAAAGATTGAGCACATGGTGCTCCAAGGATGCACTTGCAAGGTCTTATCTCCTCAACTCTATCTCAGATTTTTTGTTGCCTCACATTAGAAGTTGTAAGACATCTCAGGAAGTGTGGGATGCACTTGAAGCTTTCTTTGCTTCAAGTACTAAAGCTAGGAAGCATCAACTATGGCTGGATTTCACAACTCTGAAGAAGGCTCCCAAACAAAATGTGACTGATTTTGTCACAAAGCTCAAGGACATAGCAGATCAGTTGGGAAGCATTGGAGAGGTAATAGATGAAGAGCAAATTGTAAGGCAGGTCATCAATGGCTTGAAGGCAGATGATAAGTGGGAAGCATTCACCACAGCTATGGATTTGTACATGGACATGCATGTACCTGATTTCAACACACTCATTGGACAACTACTTACTCAAGAGGCAAAGCTTATAAAAAATGGAGAAAGCTCTAAAGGTAATCAATCTTCAGCTTTATACACGGATAAAAGCAAGTCTAAAGATAACAAAGGAAAGGCAAAGAAAGTGGATGATGAAGCAGGTACATATCAAGCTAACTATGCAGGTAGAGGAAGACATGGCAGAGGTAGAGGAAGAGGAGGTAGACAAGGCAAGGGGAGATCCCAAGACTCCAACTCATGTTCTATTTGTGGATTAACTAATCATAAAACTGAAAATTGCTTTAGGAATTCCAGGAATCAAAGAGGCAGAGGATACAATAGAGGAAGTTATGGCTACTCAAGAGGAAGGTTCAACAACTACCATGGCAACTACAACAACTACAATCATTCAAACTATCAAGGAGGCTACAAAGGAAGGAGAGACTACAATAACTACACAGAAGACTCAAACAAAGAGGATTCATTATTGATCATGAACATGGCTATGCCACAAGGTAAATCTGATGAGCATGTTTTCTACATAGATTCAGGTTGTTCAAATCATGTGGCAGGAAATGTGGCACTCCTATCAGATTTAGAAGATCCAAGGAATAAGCATGAGGTACAAACAGGAGATGATACAAAACATCCTATGGAGAAAATAGGCAATGTCAAAGCACCTGATGGAAACATCAACCTACTCAGTAAGGTACTCTATGTCCCTACCATTACAAAGAATTTGATAAGTGTTGGGCAGATAGTAGAGAAAGGGTTGCAAGTCAGGTTCACAAAAGCAGGAGCATTTGTTGAAGATCCAAGTCAAGGATTCAGAAGAATTGCAAAAGGTGAAAAGACAGGTAGATTGTTCACATTTGAATTACAGGACACTAGAAACATTGCTCTCTTTAATTATGGTAGTCAGACACTCACAGAATTGGAAGTATGGCACAAAAGGTTAGCACATATTGGTGAAAGGTCATTAAAGCAAATTTGCAGGGACCAAAGTGTACTTGGACTCCCTAACTTGTCAAAACAACATATGATTTATAAGTGTAGTGCATGTCAATTTGGAAAGTCTCACAGGTTACCATTCATGAAGAAAGGTTATATGCATGGAGATCTCTTGGAGTTGGTTCATACAGATGTATGGGGACCAAGCAAGGAAGCTTCAATATCAGGATCAAGGTATTATGTTTCCTTTATTGATGATTGCAGCAGATGGACTATTCTATTCTTTATGAAACACAAAGATGAAGTTTTTTCATGTTTCAAAAGATATTTGGCTCTTGTGGAGAATCAAACAGGTAAATCACTAAAAAGGCTAAGGTCAGATGGAGGGGGAGAATACTTCTCCCATGATTTTGATTCTTTTCTTCAAGAAAGAGGAATCAAAAGAGAGGTAACTACAAGGTACACTCCTGAGCAAAATGGAGTGGCAGAAAGGAGGAATAGGACAATTGTTGAAGCTGCAAGGTCTATGTTAAATGAAAAGCATTTACCTAATTACTTATGGGCTGAGGCTGTATCTACAGCCACTTACTTGATTAACAGGTTGCCTTCAAAATCCCTTGATGGGATGACTCCATATGAGGCTTGGAATGGAAGAAGACCAAGTTTAGATCATTGTAAAATTTTTGGATGTATTGCTTTTGCTCATGTTCCTTCACAGGTTAGAGGCAAGATGGATCCAAAAGCAGAAAGGTGTGTATTTATTGGATATGACAACAATCAAAAGGGCTACAGGTTATACAACCCTACCAACAAAGGATTCTTGGTAAGCAGAGATGTAGTTTTTGATGAGAACAATTCATGGTATGAAGATTCATGCAGGAAGGTCAATTTACCATATGATCTTGAAGAAGATTTTCCAAAGCTTGGTAGAGAACAATCAAAGATTGAAGAACAAGACACCTCAGAGGATGATGAAGAATGTCAGATGGAAAAGATCAAAGCATGGAAGTCTAAAGGTAAAGCAAAATTGCAGGAACTTGGACATGAGGCAGAATCATCAAATCATGGCTTAAGAAGATCTATGAGGGAAAAGAAAAAACCAGAAAGGTATGGGTTTGACACCTCATTAGTAACTAAACATTCTATCTACATAGCACAGGACATAAACCAAGAGGAGCCATCATCATTTGAAGAGGCCAAAGCAAAAACAGAATGGAAGCATGCAATGAAGGAAGAGATTGAAGCACTCGAGGAAAACAACACTTGGGATTTGGTGCCCAAGACTTCATCCATGAAGGTAATAGGCTCAAGATGGGTCTATAAACTCAAGAAGAATTCTGATGGTTCCATTAACAGGTATAAGGCAAGGCTTGTAGCAAAAGGCTTTGCACAAACTCAGGGAATTGATTATGAGGAGACATTCTCTCCTATGGCAAAGATGCCTACTATTAGGGTTTTGCTTAGTATTGCCTCTTCCAAGAATTGGAAGATACTTCAACTAGATGTGAAGAATGCATTCTTGAATGGTTGGATAACAGAAGAGGTATATATGGCACAACCACCTGGTTTTGAGAGTCAAGTTTATCCTGATTATGTGTGTAAACTTAACAAAGCATTGTATGGTCTCAAGCAAGCTCCAAGAGCTTGGAATTTCAGGCTTGTTTCATTCTTGCAGGACAAAGGCTTTCAACCAAGCAAAGCAGATCCTTCACTCTTTATTAAAAAGAGTAATTCCGAGGTCATCTACCTATGTGTATATGTAGATGATATTATATTGACAGGAAATGATGCAGATGGTATGAAGAAGATCAAAGATCAGATGAGAGAAGAGTTCAAGATAAGTGATTTGGGTTCACTTACCTACTTCCTAGGTTTGGAAGTTGTCTACAAAGATCATGGTTTGTTTCTCACTCAAAGAAAGTACATTAAGGACATGTTGGCAAAATTCAAGATGCAAGATTGTAAGATTGCAGGTACTCCAATGGAGGTTAATCACAAATTGAGCTCACATGAAGGTGAACTCATAGAGGACATCACATCATATCAAAGTCTAGTGGGTAGTCTCAACTATGCCACATTGACAAGAGTAGATATATGTTACAGTGTGAGTGTGCTAAGCCAATTTATGCACACACCAAGGAAACCACATATGGATGCTGCCAAAAGGATACTCAAATATCTCAAAGGAACCATAAATGAAGGACTTTACTATCCTTATGTATCTGATTTAGGTTTGAAGCTATTTTCTGATGCAGATTGGGCTGGTTCCAAGGAAGATAGAAGGAGCACTTCAGGTTATCTTACCTTTGCAGGTTCAAAGCTTATTTCATGGTCATCCAAGAAGCAACCCACAGTTGCTCTCTCTTCTACTGAAGCTGAATATAGAGGTCTTGCCATAGCTACACAGGAAGCTATGTGGAT